>JBCEWE010000326.1:1974176-1989176 GCA_039877035.1 Silurus lanzhouensis | reverse complement strand
TATTGAACAGAAAACGTCTCTAGAGTTTGTTCTGCTTAGAATCGATTTTGTTTTACTTTTTGCGAGACGATGTTTCAACATAAGTTTCCGATACGATCTGACTAGTTTGTATCGATATTCATGTTCTTTTGTCAGGTTCCAAAACTTGATGGATCCATTTTGTACATTAAGTAAAGCGTTTTTTTTTCTTTTCTTCTTTCTCTATCATCTGATGTCCTTTGGCATACAGGAGCACAGTTTCGAGGGTACGAGACCCCAAACGTAAAACTTCACTTGAACATCCAGCACAACATAACATCTCTGACACATACACAGACTCTAATGTACAAATACACATGCTGCTGTTTTTTTGTGAATAAAAAAAAAAAACAAATTTTTTTTTAAATACATAAATGTGAGGACTGGCAAAAGGACAAATGCGATGATTACTGCTTAAAAATGAACCAGTCTCTAAAAAAAAGTCAGTAAATGAATCGATGCTTGAAAAAGTGGACACGTCTTGGGAAAGAAAAAAAGTGGGCTCGGATGGTCGAAGACATTTTCTTTTTTCGAGATTCTCCCACACGAGGCAAAATCAGTGTTTCAGATCCGAAAGGAGTTAAGCCCTGGAGTAACAGTCACTGCTGATTGTTTTTTCCATCTTCGTTCTGAATTCTCAGCAGTGTTGATGTGTAAATAGGAATGGGGAACTTTCTTTGTTTTTTGTTGGGTTTAAAGGAATATTCCAATGTTTTTTAACCTGATCCATTCCACTGCATGTGTAGTGAACAATATGGGAGACTTGTTGAATTCATTGTAAAAGCTGTGATAAAAGACTCAAAGCAGTGGCCCCCAACCTTGGCGGATAAATACAACAAAATAAAATGATACGACCGGCATAAAAACTGGTATTTTCTAAATATAATAATAAACATGAATCCACTGTGTTGTTTTTTGTTCATTTTGCTCACTTGGGGGTTTAAATTTAGCGGTAATGTATTATGTGTTAGCGGCTGGAGCCCCTTTAAGAAGGTAGCAGATGGAGGTAAGATATGTGACCGAGGAATTTTCACATGCATCAAGAGTGAGTCATAGACAAATGTGGAGAAGAGAATCCGCTAATTTTCCAAAATAAAACATAGTTCAGAATCAGATACTAAATAAATTGGAAATAAAGTTATGTATTCTTTCTGTACGGCCCAGTGCCAATTGACCCACGGACCGGTGGCGTTCCACGGCCCGGGGGTCGGGGGACCACTGACTTAAAGGCTCTTCAATGACAGAACCTTTGAATTCTCAAATCTGATTGGTCAAAAGCAGGTTTAGGGGAGGTAGTAGCTCAGTGATTAAGGCTCTCTGTTACTGATCGTCGAGGGTTTGGGCCCTTGAGCAAGGCCCTTAACCCTCTGTGCTACAGTGGTGCTGTGTTATGGCTGAGACTGTGCTTCCTCATATCACTGGGATAAGTGAAAGAAATACTTTTCAGCACAGTGAAATTCTATGTGACAAGTACGAAGTGCCTTTCTTTCTTTCTTTCTTTTTCGATGCATTCCATATAACAGCATCTTTCACAGTACACATGGCTATTCAATAATATTTCTGTAATAGGACAAGCTGTGTTTGTGTATTTTTCTTAATAGAAAGTGGTGAAAAAAACAGAGACTGCATGCAAACAAGGGAACGACTGTTTATAGCGTCTGCAAGGTAAGAGAGAACTTGTTTCATGGATGTTCCACATCATTAATTTGAAATAATGTTTCTTTAATTGCTAAGAGTAAGTCATTATTATATTTTTTTTAAACCAGAATGCTCCTTATTCCTCGCTTGTGCAAATTCACGATATCGGAGGAATAGGATAGTAGGGAATCTACTATGATACCCCCATGATAAAAAGGGGTTTACTTGTACATTTAATTTAATAAATAATATCACGGTCTGTGCTAAAAGATTTACCCAACATACCAAAAATGTTTTCTGCTTTTACCACAGAGGATACAGTAGTAACAATTTACTAGCATTTACTTTATTACTGAACTAATGATGGACCAATGTTAATTTAATGTCATGAGACAACCATGAGACAAGTTTTACTTATGTTACAGCTGCGATAGACAGCCATTCTCTCACCAGAATCTCGTTCTCTGCATTGCACTTTCTCCGTGATGTTACCTGGGAAAACTACAAAACAGAAAGTGTAAATAAAACTCCTCCTATATATGTCAAATAATCATCAAAAAAAAGATTATTACTTTATCTGCTTATTATTAGTCTTAGATGATGTGGAGCATCAAGTCCTGTGTGTGAGCTGTTACTATAGAAACAATAACGACTGTATGAGAACGAGTACATTAATTAAAGCCTAGAGGGGATTAAGCAATGAAACAGAAGCACTGCATAGTGCTGGAGGTTTCATGCATATATACAGAGGTGGAAGGTTACAAATTGCATTTAGAGGATTTTTTTGCACACTTTTTTTTAAATCTGTAATTTTACTTAAGTATATTTTGTTAAGTATTGTACTTATTTTTTATTTAAAATCATATCTGTTACTAAGTAAAAAATAAATAAAGATATAATAAATAGTGCGAGAGGAAAAAATGATCACACAAATGATAACAGGAGTTTTTCTTGCTTTGAAAGTGCATAACTCACATTAGACACAAATCGTGGACTGTAGTGTTTTTTTTTTTATTATTATTATTCAGGTTTTTTTTTTTATTGTACTTCAATTTGTAAAAGTGTTCCTTCAATTAAAAACGTTTATATTCCCTTTTCTATTTTTGATCTTAAAGTATTTTTTTTTACTAAATAAATTAAACATTTTTACTTTTAAGTTGATTTTTAGACTGGTAACGTTTCTTGTACTTAAGTAACAGTACAGACTATTATACTTTTGAAGGAATGAGTCAGGAAACGTTTTCCTTAACCAGCATCAAGTAGTGACTTTGCCACTATTCTCCATGAGGAATGGCACAGGATCTCCCTGGCCAATGCACAGGACTTATTATTAATTCTTCTTGGGAATGCCAAATATAAGTCCCTACCCCATACTAACCAATTATTAATCATTGTCTAACCCCTGTATCTTTAAATGTTAAAACCTGAACTAGCTCTTCCACACCTATCCTGCATATGTTCTGACCAATCAGATTAGAGCCTCTTGTCACACAGCTGTGAGTTCTTCCTTCTCAGAATCACATTTTGAATAAACGTTTGGTTTAATATCTCCATGATCCGAACACTTCCATCATAAAGTGGACTTTGACTAAGAGCTTTTTCTAGGAGACGGAACATGATGCAATTCTTTCTTCCTTTGTTCGTTACATCCCAAAATGTACAGCATTGAGGACATGAGATGTCTCCTCATTCATGTAGAGAATAACGTACTTTTTACTTGGGATCGCAAGCTCATGTAAGGAAGGTGACAGAGATCGAGAGAACCATGATTTTTTTTTTTTTTTGCGGTCATGACGGTTTCTTTAGATACTGGTTAACGGTATGAGTTTTGAGTTAGTTGAGTTGATGTTTCTGCTCATTAACCAGAGTTAGCATCACACACTGATGTTGCAGGACCTTCAATGTGTCCAGGGTAGATCTGTGACGCTAACATTAGTGGTCTTCTTGAAGTGTTCTCATGTGTGTCCCATCCACACTTGATTGCTTGACAAGTCCAGACTGAGGTTGTGTTAGCACCCCACCCTCATATTTCATCATAGGACTTGTCATGGTGTGTAGTGACGCATTCTGATATTAAAGTTCTGATAATTCTGAGACAGCTTTGTGTTAGTGTGTGTGTGTGTGTGTGTGTGTGTGTGTGTGTGTGTGTGTGTGTGTGTGTGTGTGTGTGTGTGTTAGTTGGCAGTTTGTGTACAAGCATTACCATCCCGGTCTAATGTCTGCGGGTCTCAAGGTGTGATCTGAGGATTGGGTAGTTAGCATACATGCTAATATTAGAGTCTGCACTTGTGTGGTATGTGGATCAGACAGATTCGGTTGGTAAGTCCCGGGTGAGAGTTAGCGTCCCACACTAATGTTGCACGTCTTGCAGCTCGGGTCCTTCTTGGCGTTGACAGTGGACATACTCATTAACTGATGGCCGCTTATCTGGGCTACGGTTCCACGCGTCAGCTCCACAGGCTCCGTGTAGATGATCTCCAGGATGACGTCCTGAGCGTGGCGGAACTCCACGAGCCCGTCTTCACCGCAGACGCGGGTCAGGAAGCGGTTTTTGGTTGCGTCCAGCTCAGGCAGCCTCTCGCTGCAGTAGGTGTCTCCGGGCGAGCCGCGTGGCGCCAGCACCAGGATCACATAGTGGTATGCCGTATACATGCAGTAAAAGTCGCCGAAATATAGACGCGTGTTGGGCCCGAACAGCTCATCGGCGCCGATCTGAAAGCGGTAGCGACCATACGGAGAATCCTGCGGGGGCTCGCCAGTGTTAAACTCCGTGTTGCAGCTGAAGAAGATGCCCTCCAGCTTGCCGCTAAGTGGAGAGCCGTGACTTCCGCTGTTGTCCTTCAACGAGGGGAGCATTCGGCCTCCTTGCTCATTGCTGAAAGACAGAGAAAAATGTATTTTAGTAATTTTTTTATTTCATTTTATAATTTAAAAAAAAGGTTGTTGTTTTTTATTGCCGGAAAACATGGTGCACATAATATCTAAAATAGTTTTTTGCAGTGGTGGACGAAGTACACTAACCATGTACTTGAGTAAAGGTGGAGATACACTCGGTAAAACATTACTCAAGTTAAAGTGCTCCCTTCAAACTTTCACTTGTGTAAAATGACAAAAGTATTTGGCTTCAAATGTACTTCAGTATCAAAAGAACTATGATTTATTATAGCTATAATGTTCTATCATGCTATATACATATATACCCCACAAACCATCATGAACTGAGTCAACTTGTTTTCTGTTTTTCCTTATGTAAGTAGGTAGTACGAGGATTTTCCTTGTAACATGTACAATACAGCAGAGGTGGAAAGTAACGAACTACAAATAATTCATTACTGTAGATTTTAAGTAGATTTTTCTAGTATCAGTACTTAATTTCACTATTTATTTTTCTTTTTACTTTCACTCATTAAATTCTTAACACAAATATCTGTACTTTCTACTTCTTACATTTTCAATCCAGGTTTGTTATTTCAGTTTTAATCTATTAATTTGGTGAAATGTCAATATTTTTTCTTGTCATTTCGCCCCGTTTTTAGCCAATCAACATATTTCCTGTTATTGCACTGCTTTTTCAATCTACTATTGGTTTATCATTTCCTGGCTTTCACACAACAGATGAAGGCTAGTTTACGAAGCGAACAACGAGCAAGACAGAAGGCAACAAGAAGTCTGGGGTTAACGTGGATGAGAGAGAAAATCAGCGATGCAAACATGACTGAGTAGAGAAACATTCCTGATCACCTGATCATCATCATATTTTTTCTGCTTGTCTTCTATATGTTGGATGTTTAGCCTAGATACATTCATTAGGTAACAAAATTCGAAATTTAGATAAATAAAATATGTATATATAATCTTTTTTTTAATTTATTTATTTTAGGGCTGTCAAAATTCAAACGCAAATTCATTTTAACGCCACTAAATTATATTAACGCGCAATTAATGCAGCATGCATTTCTGTTTGACAATTTTAAAAAAATATACGAATACATAAATAACTAGAGGCGAAATTAAAACCTACAGCGCATCACAAATTTATTCACAACACCCTTTCAGATATAAAATAAATAAATAAACTACCAAAAAATATTTTTATTCATTAAACATTTGTTTTATTGATGTGTCTAAGTCTCAAATTTAAGACCAAAATCTGCCATGATTCACACAATTAACCCTCTGGGGTCGACAAACGCGCCAGCGCGTTTTGTGTCATTTTTAACGGCTTATAATGGCAAAACAAACATATTACTGCTTTTTGTGATCGTACATATAAGAGCAATACATCATTCGAATCTGTAAAGGGTCTACTTTTATTTGTATACACTCATGATAACGAAGCGCTGTGCTTTTGTAAAATAAAGAAAACAGACAGGGGGTGCTCTCCACCGTCTCCGTCATCTCCCTTCACAAATGCAAATAAACGCAAATAAAACAACCTGAAACTCAGTGAATATTTGCCTCACAGACATAATAAATGTATGTATAGAAAACTTGAAATGTCTAACATAAAACAGTTCACATCGAAAACAAATATTCTCTAATTATGTAATCCGTATGAAAGTTGAAGAAGTACAGTTTCTCCGGTATCAACTTGTTAACCGTCCGTGTGGAAACATAGCAAACGTTCCGTTCCGTCCTGATGATTTACGTAATTTAAACTGCCATAATTACTTTAAAACAATTACAAGAATATTTTGTCTTCATGCTCTATGATGAGTTTGGTTTCACTAATAATAAACATTCATTTGCATAAAGCATCCATATTTGCACATGATGATGTTTGTGTTCAGCCCTATTGTAGCCCTGTGTCAATGTGTATAACTGTGGTTTAACTGAGTGTGTGTGTGTGTGTGTGTGTGTGTGTGTGTGTATTATGGTGTCAGTCTCACCGGCAGTAGTCAAAGTACTCTTGGTTCTGATTACGGTAGAAGACAGAGAAGGGGAGCATCCTGCCGGCGATAACCTCAGCCTTCTGGAGCAGCTGATTCAGATGCACAGGGGAGTAATCTGAAAGAAAAAACACATACCATTCATCAGTTATGTACAGTGGTGGATGAAGTACACAAACCATGTAGTTGAGTTAAAGTAGAGATACACTTGTTAAAATATGACTCCAGTAAAAGTGCTCCTTTACTTTCAACTTCCACTTGAATAAAAGTGCAAAAGTATGTGCCATTACATATACATAAGTATCCAAAGTACTATGATTTATTATGGCTATAATGTACCTATTATCATTTTTGTCACAAGACTCTTTGCCTAATCAATTTAGTTTATGTACAAATATTTTAATGTGACTCTCAGCACACTGATCTATTTAAATAATGATGTTAATTGGTCAAACACTTATTGATATCTATTCAAATTATCATGAGCCCAAAACAAAAAAAAAAAAAAGTGCAAATAAGGTGTGTTGTGTCAAGTCAGAGTCGGGACATTCTTCCATCATTTATTCCTCATTCCAGCTGAACTGTATGTTGCTGTAAGTAGATACCACCAAGCATTAATCAAGACGAGTTCAACACAATGCGGGCTCTACACTGATTGGTTGCTTGCTGCGTGCTTGACCATTTTTTATCCACTCATAAATAAAAAGGAACAAGTGAATTTACAAAGTGTAGTTGAGTAAAAAGTAAGACTTTGAAATGTCTTCTTCTTCTTTCGGATTTTCCCATTAGGGGTCACCACAGAGGATCATCCATCTCCAAACCCACCTGTCCTCTACATCTGCCTCTGTCAGACCAACTACCTGCATGTCTTCCCTCACCACATCCATAAACCTTCTCCTTGGCCTTCCTCTTTTCATCCTTCCTGGTGGCCCCATCCTCAGCATTCTCCTACAGATATACCCCATGTCCCTCCTCTGCACATGTCCAAACCATCTCAATCTCGCCTCCCTCACCTTGTCTCCAAAATGTCCTACATGCGCTGTCCCTCTAATAAACTCATTTCTAATCCTGTCCATCGTCTTCACTACCAACGAAAACCTCAACATCTTCAGCTCTGCTACCTCCAGCTCCACCTCCTGTCTTTTAATTAATGTCACTGTCTCTAAACCATACAACATCTCAGGTCTCATGAAGGTGAATGTAGATTGCCTGCTGTGCAGAATTCCACAATATCGCTCCATTCAGACACGGCATAGTCTCCATCGCTCTGCTTGGACGCGGTTTGCACAGAGACTGTGTACTCGGTTCTCGGGCTCAGGAACCAATGGCCCCGCACGGTCATCGGCAACGGCACGGCCTTGGCCACCAGTTTAGTGGGAACATCCTGGATAAAAGAGATGAGAGATTCACATTGAAGGACTAAAGAGAAACAAAGAACCATAATATGGCATTAATCACTTAGAAAAAGGTGTCAGTAAGAATGGGACAATAAGAAGAAAACATTCAGCGGTCTCCAGATGTGATCTGCATCTCCATAACTGAGGCTGATGTAATTCACATCTCGATGCATAGCCAACAATACGATACATTAAAGACACATATGAAGCAGCTACCGATGCGATACGATTCACCTCTATTGCGATGCATATGCAATTCAATATGGTACTGATAGTTTGCTTTTATTTCTTTGGTTCAGACAGACAGCAAATCATCAATTTACTTAAGCGCTTTCTGACTTCTAATTTATGGCCCTTTCACAAACAGGACTTTGTAGTGCAAAAATAAATAAGATGAAATAAAACCAGATGTTCTTTTCCTGTCCTGTTTCCAAAAAGACGCAGCTCTACCTCTGGCATGTTAATCTGTTTTTCTATGTGACTCTCAGGACACGCCTCGGCCTTCGTAGTGTTGTGATGAGTCATATTCACGTAGCAGCAGCGGTGCTGAGAGAACGCGCCTCGAGAAACAGTTTTGCGAGGAGAAATGGATCTACATATTAAATATTGGTCACAGATTATTGGTCACTTTTCAAGTAATAAAATACAGCGCATCTACTAAAAATGATACATAAATAAATTGTTTTTTTACTAAAGCAAATATGTTGAAATGATGCATTGCGATACAACTGCCAACTTGTATCAGATGCACACTTTTTTAAATCGATGTATCACAATCATGCTCCGATCCGAATCTGTGAATCTTACCATCCCTACTCTCCAGGCCTGGAAATTTCACAATGAATAATTGAAAGGGTACATTATTAAGGCACACTTCTGTCACCCACGTTTGCACTAATCAATGCACAATTAAAAAATAATTATTTATTTATAGGTTAAAATGGGAGAAACTTGGGGATATGGGATAGAAAAAAATCCTCTCAACAGAATTGTAGGCTGATTTATCTGAGTCTAGCACACCAGTGTAAATGTATTCATTGATAGAGCACTTCTGTATGTCGCTCTGGACAAGGGGCGTCTGCTAAATGCCACAAATGTAAATGTAAACAGGTCTGGGTCTCCAAGTTCAAAGTGAAGGGAAAATTTCATGCTACCACATCTAAAGACATCCTATACAATTGTGTGCCTCCGACTTTGTGCTAACAGTTTGGGAAGATACACATGCGACTGGAAAAATTCAAACGTCCCAATATTTCATCCATCATTTTGCCGATTTGAATCCAACGATTTAAACTATTGGGATGAATTGAAAATGAATACCGTGAATCAACACGCCTCACCTTGTGTTTGAACTGATTGGAGCTTTTGTTCTCCTTCTTGTTAAGGTCGATGAAGTAGTGCGTGATCTTCTCTTTGGTGCGAGGGTCCATTTCCCAGCAGATCTTAAAGGAGTCGCAGGTGATGTTGCTGATCCGAATGTTGAGGGGAACGGGGAGCTCCATCTCCATGACACCACTTTCCTCCACCTTACCTACTCAAACAAACACACACGCACACAAATCTAATGATTTGTTGAATTTAACGAATGCAGATATTTATACATTTCTTACTGTCCTATTTTCTTTCCTGGAGTTACCTTGAAAGAGTACACACACACACACCACTATAAAATGCTTATTTCACACTCAGGCACGCAGTCATAACCTGACAGTTTTCAACTGCGAGTCTTATTTATATCTTTCTCTCCCTCCCTCTTTCTTTCCATCACTCATGACACAAGCAAGTAGAGGACAATCGTAAAAAAGGAAAATATATATATTACTCACAATATGAAAGAATATATTTACTGCTTTCCGCTTTTGTCCGCAGTGTTTATAGTCGGCTCAAAACAGCGAATGTGTCAAAAAGATAAGGCTCAAGAACCTTATCAGTGAAAATGCTCCTGGGTGTGCACACTCCCCGCCTTCACACACTCTAATTCACCAGTCAGTGTATACAGTGCATCCAGAAAGTATTCACAACGACTTTTTCCACATTTTGTTATGTAACAGCCTCATTCCAAAATGGATTCATTTCATTACTTTCCTCAAAATTCAACAAACAATACCCCATAATGACAACATGAAAGGCGGTGGTTGGAAATCTGCAAATTTATTCAAAAGGAAAAAAAACATGACACTTAAAATTGAGCTCAATTGCATCCTGTGTTCACTGATCATCCTTGAGATGTTTCTACAATTGATTGAAGTCCACCTGTGGTAAATTCAGTTGATTGGACATGATTTGAAAAGACACACACCTGTCTATATAAAAGGTCCCACAGTTAACAGTGCATGTCAAAGCACAAACCAAACCATAAAGTCCAAGGAACTGTCTGTAGACCTCTGAGACAGGATTGTATCAAGGCACAGATCTGGGGAAAGGTACAGAAACATTTCTACAGCATTGAAGGTCCCAATGAGCACAGTGGCTTTCACCATCTGTAAATGGAAGAAGTTTGGAAGCACCAGGACTCTTCCTAGAGCGGGCCACCCGTCAAACTGAGTGATCAGGGGAAGAAGTTCTTTAGTCAGGGAGGTAAACAAGAACCTGATGGTCACTCTGAAAGAGCTTTAGTGTTCCTCTGTGGAGAGAGGAGAACCTTCCAAAAGAACAACTATCTCTACAGCACTCCACCAATCAGGCCTGTATGGTACAGTGGCCAGATGGAAGCCACTCCTCAGTTACAGGCACCTGATGTACACCCCATCTGGATTTTGACAAAAGGCACCTGAAGAAGAAACAAACCAGGCAGCACTCATCACTTGGCCAATACCATCCCTACAGTGAAGCATGGTGGATGCAGCATCATGCTGTGGGGATGTTTTTTAGCAGCAGGAACTGGGAGACGGTTCAGGATCGAGGGAAAGATGAATGCAGCAATGTACAGATTCATTCTTGCTAAAAACCTGCTCCAGACTGCTCTTAACCTCAGAATGGGGTGACTGTTTATCTTCCAACAGGACAACGACCCAAGCACACAGTCAAGATAACAAAGGAGTGGCTTTGGGACTCTGTGAATGTCCTTGAATGGCTCAGCCAGAGCCCAGACTTGAAGCCAATTAAACATCTCTGGAGAGATCTAAAAAATGGCTGTGCACTGACGCTCCCCATCCGACTTGATGGAGCTTGAGAGGTTCTGCAAAGAAGATTATGAGAAACTGCACAAAAATGGGTGCCAAGCATCATTTTAGCCTCATACTCCAGGCTGTAATCGGTGCTAAAGGTGCTTTAACAGAGTATTAAGCAAAGGTTATGAACACTTATGTACTGTTTTATTTTTAATACATTTGCAAAGATTTCAAACACACTTTTCACATTGTCAGTATGGTTTATTGTTTGAAGAATTTTGAGGAGAATAATGAATTTCATCCATTTTGGAATGAGGCTGTAACATAAAAAATGTAAAAAAAAAAAAAAAAAAAAAAGTGACGCGCTGTGATCCGGATGCACTGTCAAAAAAAGAAAAGAAAAGAAAAGAAAAGAAAAGAAAGAAAAAAAACAAGATGGACAAAAGCATTGGGACTTTTCCAGCAATATTCGGTTTCCAAACCTGTTCTAGCAAGTCAAATCCCATGTGCACAAAGTAAAGATATGGAGTTAATGGGATGAAGTGGAAGATTTTGAGTGGCCTGCTATAGAGCTGTGACCTTACCTTTGGGATGAATAACCTGTTCTAATAACCTCCACACCTCTGGGAAGATGTTGCACTAAATTCTGTGGAGATTTTTGTTAATTCAGATACAAGGGTGTTAGTAAAGTCAGGTACTGATGTAGGTGAAGTGAAGGGGCCTGGGGTGCAGTCAGTGTTCACATTCTTCCCAAAGGTGATCAATAGCAGCATTTCAATGCTCTAAGCAAGCCACTCAAGATCTTCCACTCCAACCCATGTAAAGCACATCTTCATGGAGTTGGCTTTGTGTACAGGGGCGTTGTCATGCTGGAACACGTTTGGGTCTCCTAAGTCCACTGAAAGGAAGATATTCTGTACAATTGTGTCTCTCCAATTTTGTGGTAACAGTTTGGGGTAGAATCACCAGAAAAAGGTCAGTAGTCCCAAAACATTTGTCCATAATGTACATTCAATGTTGCTGTAGTATAAGATGAACACCCTTTAGACTGTGCTTCTTTTGGTATATTATTAACTTTGATTATATATTTATTACAAAGAGGTGCACATCTGGGGAGGACAAGGAGCATCCTTTCTCATCCTCTGGCCAAATTTATGTGAAGACGGCAGACTTATGTGTTTCTTTTCTAAACTGTCGCCACAAAGTTGGACTTGTGTTGCACTAAAATGGCTTTGTATGCTGAAGCATTACAATTGAACTGTATAAGGAGCAATTCAGGTTTTCACTGTAACACCAAGAAATCATCCGTTTAAACACCACTGGCGTCCAGAGTCTTCATCTGGGGCAGACATTGCACAGTTGAGGCTGGGGAAAAAAAACTGCTTCACGTACAAGTCAGAATCAGAACCCAGAGCTGAGCGGTCTCTTCGTCATGTCTGTAAACCCTCAAACAAAAGAAGCATCTATCTCAAAGGCACACAACCTGCTGCTCTCTCTCACACACACTGAGGAGTTTCCATGGCAACAAGCCAAGCCGATTAGATACGTAGTTCTCTGGGCGAACAGCGGCAGAGCGGATGGAAGAGGATGACAAAGAGGCTACATCTTTCTCCCTGCCTTAGTCTTAAATTAAATCACTTAATACATACGGTCTTAGAGTTTACATTATATGTGGCCTGCCAATGCAAAAAAATAAATCCAATTATTGATAATAGGATAAAACGTATTTATTACCTTTGCATGATCAACAATCCTGTGTGTGAATTGGCATGTCATATTTAGTTTTTTGCTTTTATTTGCTGTTATAATAAGCTCCACTTTCCAGCGCTGGCGCTTCCACTAGATTTTGGGGCAGGGTTGTGGAAATTTCGGGTTTGTTCAGGTAAAAAAACATTAGTAAAAAAAAAATTAAATAAAAAAAAAAAATATATATATATATATATATATATATATATATATATATATATATATATATATATATATATATATATATATATAAAGGTTTGCAGACACCTGGTCATAAGTATGGCATGTGCTTTTTGTGCATCGTATTACATATTTAGTTCCAATTTGCTTTTATAATTCCCTCCACTCTTCTGGGAAAATTATCCTCTAGATTTTGTCTAGAGTCAGGTACTAATGAAGGTAGGGTGAGGAGGCCTGGGATGCAGTCAGCATTTCAATTTATCCAATTCGTTGAAAGGTGACCAATAAGGTTAAGGTCAGAGCTCTATAGCAGGAGATTTTCTACTCCAAACTATGCAAAGTATATCTCCATGGAGCTGGCTTTGTGCACAAAGGCATTGTCATACTGGAATAGTTTTGGGTCTCCCAGTTCACGTGAAGGGAAAATGTCATACTACTGCATCCAAAGACAGTAATAAAAACTACATATGGTTGGGGAAAAAAAGTGTCCCAATACAATTGTCCATATTGTGTATATTGATTTACTTGGTATTCTAAAATGTTGCCACAAAGTTTGAAGCACAGGTTTTGGTGGATTCAGTGCAATGCAAATGTGAGTCTTTTTGTGAACTGCCGTTTTTTTTCCAATTGGTCTTTATTTTAATGGTCTTATATTTTATTGGTTTTATTTTATATAGTCGGACTGCTGCTTTATCAGAAAAAGAATGTATGAGACACCGAACTGCAATTTCAGTGACATTTGAATAAATTATTATTATTATTATTTTATGCAAATGAGGTGAGTATATATGAAGCAGCAAATCCAAACGACCTCTGACCAACACTAAGCATGTGTGAGCCAATTTTCCAATTTCCTCTGGAGGGGGGACATGCAGACAGACAGAAATACAGAAATAGTCAATAAATGATGAGTAAATGTGTGGATGTGTAGATATGGATGTGTAGTAGCAGATTTAGATTTGTAGATGTAAATGTGAAATGTGTAGATGTAGAAGTAAGTTTCCTGTTTTTAACAGGTAATTTGTTCTTACTTCTGCAGCATGTGTAGAAGTAGTGCAGATGTAGACATGCTAGATGTGTAGATGTAGATGAAGGGCATGGAGATGTGGAGATGGAGATGTATATGTGAATGTGTAGCTGTAGAAGAAGATATGTAGATGTAGAAGTGAATGTGTAGATGAAGGTATAGACTTGGGGATGTAGACATATATGTGTAAATCTAGAAGTAGATGTGGAGATGTAAATGTGATTGCGTAGATGTGGAAGTAGATATTTAAATGTAGACCTGTAGATGTGGATGTAGATATAGGTTTACATGTAAAGATGTAGATGTGGAGATGTAGACGTGAATGTGTAGATGTAGAGGTATAGATGTAGGTGTAGATGTGATTGTGTAAATGTAGAGTTGGAGGTATAGATGTAGACATGGTGTAGTTGTGAATGTGTAGATATAGTGGTGGATGTGAAGATGTAGGTGTAGATGTGGAGCTGTAGTGGTGGATGTGAAGATGTAGGTGTAGATGTGGAGATGTAGACGTAAATGTGTAAATGAATAGTTAGAGGTATAGATGTAGGTGTAGATGTAGACATGGTGTAGTTGTGAATGTGTAGATATAGTGGTGGATGTGAAGATGTAGGTGTAGATGTGGAGATGTAGTGGTGGATGTGAAGATGTAGGTGTAGATGTGGAGATGTAGACGTAAATGTGTAAATGAATAGTTAGAGGTATAGATGTAGGTGTAGATGTAGACATGGCGTAGATGTGAATGTGTAGATGTAGTGGTGGATGAGAAGATGTAGGTGTAGATGTGGAGGTGTAGATGTGGAGATGTAGTGGTGGATGTGAAGATGTAGGTGTAGATGTGGAGATGTAGACGTAAATGTGTAAATGAATAGTTAGAGGTATAGATGTAGGTGTAGATGTAGACATGGCGTAGATGTGAATGTATAGATGTAGTGGTGGATGTGTAGATGTAGGTGTAGATGTGGAGGTGTAGATGTGGAGATGTAGTGGTGGATGTG
>JBCEWE010000326.1:1946676-1971676 GCA_039877035.1 Silurus lanzhouensis | reverse complement strand
CATTTCTATCATCCATAACATGCTGATTCGGCTAGTTGGATATCTAATGTGAATGAATTTGTTTGCACACAAATATCAGACATGAAATAAAAGCCTATGTGACCATCACAAACATATGTGCCTATATTGAAAATCCATTCTAGATTTATTCCATATTTGCTCTTGAAGCATTTTAGATTTGTGAAGCATGGCTGTGGAGATTTGTGTTCTGTCAGCTGCAAAAACTATAGCTCGCTTTGTGCAGCAGATTTTGGCCTTTTAGTTTCTGTTAATGGAAACAGCATTGCTCAAAAAATATTATATAAGACATTATATATAATTGTGTGCTTCCAAATCTGTGGCAACAGTTGGACAAGAACCTCATATGGTTGTGATTAACAATACTGGCTAGGGCTTCAGTTTTTTATGGTATGGATTCCACAAGATGTTAAACATTTTGTGGAGATCTTGCTTTATACTGAGGTGACTACATTACACAAATCAAACAGATATTCCTGGTGCTGTGAATCACTCCTTCTACCACATCCCAAATGTGTTCTACTGAATTCAGATCAGGTGACTGGGTAGAAAGGTTTTGACCATGGAGTTTCACACATGATTAATAACAATACTTAAATAGAATGTGACATTCATGTAATGATTGATTGGTATTAAGAGGCCTAAAAGTGTGGCAAGAAAACATCCTCACACCATTACATCACCTCCACCAGCCTGGACTGTTGAACCAAGGCAGCTTGTCTCAATAGATTTGCTCAACTGTTGTTGCCAAATTCTGACCCTACATCAGAATAATTTTTCAGATCAGCTTAATTTCCCTGTGAAAAAACCTGTGCACACTACACTCAGATTTCCATTCATGGCTGGCAGAAGCAGAACCCTGGTGCAGCCCATCTGCCTCAAGTTTTGAAGTGTCATGCACTCTGAGATGCTTTTCTGTTTACCACAAGTGTACAGAGTGTTTATTATCCATTCTGATGGTCGATGTGAAAATTAACTGAAGCTACCTATTTATAGGCAAATGCAATCTATTCCAACGCTATTGCTATAGCAGAAATCTTTTGATCTTTTTTATAAATATATGAAGGAAATAAGCATATTCCATTGTCTTGTGTAATAAGCATAATTATCTGGTTTATAACATTTGAAATTAGTAAAATAAAACAAAAAAAGTAACAGTCATAATAATCTAATGAGGACAAAAAGCTGAATGTGCCTGTATTCAAGATATTTTTACAGTTTCATTACCAGATCTTAAGTCTGAACCTTAGAAACAATATCCACTGAATCACCATGATGCCCTCTTTTTGAACAATTTGGCCTACGTGAGTGAGACAAATGAGACACTATTAGTGGGCAACTTTTTTTTGTTCCGTTACTGAGCAACTGAATACGTTCTGTCTGGAAAGTGAATCCATGATATGTCCTTGAATCAGTGTTTCAGACCTGGGAAACCAATACTTTTGCCCATATAGTGCATCAGATGCATAATCGCACAATCTCTCGCTTAATTTTTCATGACCTTTTTGACCTAAAAGGGACGTTTTTTCCTATCTGTTCTTGAATTTTTTCAAAGATTACAAAGAATCAATTTTCTGATATTATGTGCATAATTGAAAGCATCATATTGATCCAACCTTCCCTAAGACCCAAATAGTAAAGATTTAGAAAGCCGATCCTCTTCTACCTCGACTTCTTCAATCCATCTATTCATGACCCTATATATATAGTTACCATCCTGAGTCAATATGTCAGCAGACAATGGGATAAATATAACCACTCCTGTAACGTTTCAACATCATCAGATACAATATACTGCATATACACCAGAATCCTGCTCATCTACTAGGAGCCTTGTGATCATAATCATCAGCTGGTGCAGCATGGGATTTGATTGCACCTTGTGTTTAGCAGATGGAGCAAGTGCTAAATGGACAAAAATAAACCTCAAGCGTGTCACGTCATGTAAATAGAAGCAAACCTGATAGGCATGTGTGAATGATATCGCATTAACAATGAATAAATGTGAAGATATTTCAAGAATTCAGGGAGGAAGTTTGTTCTGATCAGCCCTGACCCCACACACCCACACACACACACACACACACACACACACACACACACCACACACACACACACACACACACACTTATTTGCACTTGAAACACAGATGCACATACTGCTACACTTAATGGACTATTTTGAAAAAGCTTGTTATCTGATCAAATTATTTATCAATGCAAATCATACATTAATTACAACAATATATATATATATATATATATATATATAGCTATTCTGACAAAAGTATTGGGACACTTCCAGCCATAAGTTCCCAAATTGTTACCACAAAGCTGGAGGCAGATAATTATAGCATGTCTTTGGATGTGGTAGAATTAGATTCTCCTTCGACTTGAATTAGGAGGCCCATTCCTGTTCCAGCATGTCAATGCCCCTGAGCACAAAGCCAGTTCCATGAAGATATGCTTTACATGGTTTGGAGTGGAAGATCTCCTGCTGCAGAGCTCTGACCTCAACCCTATTAAACACCTTTGGGATGAATCTGAGTTCTGACTGCACCCCAGGCCTCCTCACCTCACCTACATCAGTACCTGACTTTACTAACACCCTTGTGTCTGAAAGCACAAATCTGCACAATCACACTCCGTAAATCTAGTTCTTATAACAGCAAATGGGGACTATGTGGAATGTAGCTGTTGGCTGATTAATTCTTAGTGTTGTTTCTTGTTATATATTTCATTTTCTTCTACAATTTCTTCTACAATTTCTTGAGCCGCAGCCTGTTTAACAAAATCATCATATTCACTATATAATTTAAACCACACACAACAATTTAGCTCACTGAGGTCATTAGGACATGTCTACAACCGCTGCCTCACTCTGTATGGCACTGCAACTCTATGTTACTATGGTTACAGTTGTTATAAGTCAAACAGCTGTGCATTTGTGGGTCAAGCACTGCCCTTTATCTTCAGTCAGTCCTAATGCAGCATGCATTCAACACCAGCGAAGGAAAACATAAATTATAAAAAAAGACTTAAAATGAACGTATCATTAAAGGCATCTGATCTCAAGCTGGTCTGTAATGGCATGTCAGAGCTAGAAATTAGCCAATGTGTTTACATACATGCCATGTCATGTTTATGCTGGTTATCCCTACTCTTATTTATCTCCCTTGCTACAAGCTAAGAGGTTTTTGTGAAGTCTGTGAAGTTCTCAAATTTGTTCTAAAAGTGTAGATGAATAAACAAATCAAAAGATATTTCATAATTCCTTCCTTTGGCCCAGGAACAGTCAGTCAAGGCATGTGATAAAGTCATGACAACTTCTTCCACATTTACATTAGCTGTTTCAGCTGCAGTGAACAAGCCTGGTTTGTCACTAATATTTTGAAGCATAAGCGGTCCGCCTCCTGAACTCAGATGCTGAAATGTACATAACCATTATGGCCTCGTCCTGATCTCGGAACCGTACATTTCTACTCTGATTTTTTAGGATACCTGTACTGTACATTACTTATAATGTTTGCACTCCTGTCATGTGCACTACCATGTTATACAGTCACTTCATGATCTCTTTAGATAATCACCTGATAGTCGCTCGCCTTTTTTGTCTATGCCTGCATTTTTGTGTATGTACATTGTATGTATACATATATAATATGTATATAATGTACACACACACACACACACATACATATATATATTTTACACATGATGTCCAATCAATAAACCCTTCCATGGGTGGAATCTAATCAAGGTGTAGAAACATCTCAGCAAGAACTAAAGAAATGGTAGGTACCTGAGCTAAGTTTAAGTGTTGTACTTATGTACATGTGATATTTATAGTTTTTTTATAAAATAATAATACAAAAAAAAGTATAGACATTTTACTTTGTCATTATTGTGTACTGAGTGTAAATTACTGAAAAAAAAAAATTAATCTTTCTGAATGATCATGTTGCAATATAAGAAAATTTAGAAAAGATTTTCTAAATACTTCCTGAATGCACTGCATGTATGTGTGTTTATATGTGCATATGTGTAGATATATATATATATATATATATATATATATATATATATATATATATATATATATATATATATATATATATATATAGGTATGTATATTAGGAATGGGAAGTTTCAGCAATTCGCATCAAAGTATTGATATAAAAATTAACCATGTGCTGCATCGATATAAAAAAGTTTGCATCAGAAGTTGCCATTTGTATCATGATGCATATTTTTATTTTTTTTTTACATATTTGCATAAGTAATTATACTTATAACATATTCAAATATACTCGTGTTCAAATCTACATATATTTAAAAAGTGGGCAATAATATGTGCCCAATATTTGATATGTAGTTCGATTTCTCCTCGCTGAACTGTTTCTTGAGCACGTTCTCTTAACACCGCTGCTGCTACGTGAATATGACGCATCGCAACACTGCGGAGACTGAGGCGTGTCCTGAGACTCACATAGAATACAAATTAACATGGCAGAGGTAGAGCTGCATCTAAGTGGAGATATAACAGGAAAAGAACATCTTGTCTTATTTCATCTTCTTTGTTTTTTTGCACTACAAAGGCCTGTTTGTGAAATGGCCATTCATTAAAAGTCAGAAGGCACTTAAGTCAATTTATGATTTGCTGTCTGTCTGTCTGTCTGTGTGTGTGTGTGTGTGTGTATATATATAATTTGTTTTGTTTTTTTTGCACTTCTTGTTAGATGCTACCTGCATTTCATTAACCTTGTATTGTGCTCTGCACAGTGACAATAAAGTTCAATCTAATCTAATCTAATATCATTGTTTCAGTCATGGGAAATTGGCCCAGATTTATGCTGAATCATTGGCTTTGTTACTCTCTGTTTAAATAATTAAAGACTCTTGACATGTTTACTGGGACATCTTCCTGGAAGCCTCCATTTAGCTGCTGAACTCTAAGCCATGCTGCCAGATTGCTACTGCGCTCTCCGTCTGGTGTACTGGTGGATTTTTAATACCAAAAATGGCTCCCGTTTGCTAGATGCTGTACTACCCCAGTGCCTTTTTAAAAAAATAATTATTTGATTTATGCATTCCTTACTAGATGTCTTATGAGAAAAGTAAAGCTATTTCAAATATCCAGGGTGCTCCTATAAATGTGTAAGGAAATACACAAGAAATAGAACAAGATAAAGAACTCAGGTAAGTACCAGGTGAGAGTGTTAATGTTTCAGTGTACAGCGTGTATCCATGGTACCTTATTTTTTTTTTCGTTTTAGCACCAGCCCATGTGGCATGGCAACTATGATGTAATTCCAAGCTTGAGCTTGGCAGGAAAAAAAAAGATGGGTGGATAGTCACCATGGTTATCCCATATACAAACTAACACATATGGACAACAATTTGTGGACACTTGGAGATGTTTTAAACATCCTATTCATCATTTGCTTTTATAATAACCCTCTCTCTTCTGGAAAGATGTTTTATTTGTCTTTGTTTATATTTATTTCAAAATAAAAAGTGTGCTGTAATTTCTCTCAAAAGAGTTCTAGTCTGTTGGCATCTTAAATTAGTAATTTAGCAAACTAGTGTTGATTTAATTTATAGATAGAGACTCAAAGCACTTTTGCATGTCGCTCTTGAGAAGAATGTTTGCTAAATAAATGTAAGATGTTCCACTGGATTTTGAAGAGTGCTTGTGGAGATTTGTGTTTATCTTATTTTTTGTCTACAAAGTCAGTTAGTTCCATGTCAAACAATACACTATTTTTGAAAAATTAATCAACTTGGACATATTCCCTAATGACAGCAGAGGCTGAAGTACAGTCATTTCTAGACTGGAGAAAATATAAAAATACCCTGCGCACACACACACACACATACATACATATATATATTTAGATAGATAGATAGATAGATAGATAGATAGATAGATAGATAGATAGATAGATAGATAGATAGATAGATAGATATGACCTCAACAGGTCACCAGAATTAATCTTCTGCCTTAGGTTATTTATCCAAACCATTGCATTTATAATATCAGTTAAACAACTTAAAGCAAAAATGTTCCATTTAGTGCAAAAAGGTTATAAAGATTTTATTAGGAATTGTTTATAGGAACCGTTTTACTCGGCATGGAGTTGTAACTGTAAATAGCTACAGATGTTTATAAGGCAGCATACTAATTTGAAACAGTGAGTAGACTGACCTTAACACCCCACCGGTTTTCAGCATTTTATACAATTATTTTTTTTTTTTTTTTTTAGAGCTGAAAAACAGACAGAGGGGAATATGGGGTGTAATTATTTATTGTTAGATTTAGTAGTAGTAGTATGACTCAGGCTTGAGTAAATGCGTCTAGATCTATATATATATAATCCCATTCCTTCTGAATTTTTCAGAAACCCTGTATTTAAATCCATGATGGATTCAGTCCAACGTGGCAACCCTGTGTTTTAAGAATTAGTTCCAGCACACGCATGCAAACACACACATACACACACACACACACACTCTCTCTCTCTTCTCCTACTGACCGCATTGTTGCAGTAAATGCATGCAGGGTGACCGACAGAGCTTTAACCCTCAGGCTCCTCACACCGGGTGCATGACTGCACACACACCCAGCTCGCTAAGACATGCATCATTTGCGGTTCTCTGTGTGCAAGTGACGATTGTCCTTTAGTCAAGAATGAAACGCAAATGCCCGATACTTATTATCATATGGTGGAAAAACGCCCAGTCTGGCAGCGGCGACGGCGGTGACGGCGGTGGCGGCGGCTGCGGGAGTGCGAGCCCTGTCCATGGTTCTGAAACGTTCTGCACATTTCACGTTCATTCTTTTAAGGAGTTGCATGGGTGTGAAATGGTGCACGTGTCTCTTTTCTGCTTATTAGACAGACCGTGCGCGCGCTATGACTCGGCACACGTGTCAAATGTCATGCAAAATAGTCTTAAAATAATTGAACAATAGAGCTGAAGAGAGAAAGAGCGAGATAATGAACTACAGCTTGAGTGATGTCTATAAAGACGTTGCTGCCGAAAGGTTGCGGGATGATGCGTTGCTGGTGATGGGAGCGCGCGCTATTCTTACCGTCTCTCTCGCATAGCTGTAGGGACTCCAGGCTCAGGTTCTTGGCCACCGTGCCCTCGCGCGGGCTCAGCGGGCCCGGCACCGCCATGATGCTCTGCAAATTGCAATGCTATCTTAAATGTGCGTGTGCAAGCGCGCGCTGGTGCTGGCTTTTCTGTCAGTACAGGGAGTGACCAATTTCTCTCTCCCTCTCTCTATCTATCTTTCACTCCCTCTACGTCACCACATTTAACACACGGCATACGGTAAAATCGACCAATGCGCAGGTCAGCTGCACGTGATCAACCCACGCGCGCTCACACACGCGCTTGCACTTTCACGTTTCATATTTTTTTTAAAAAGAGCACAATGCTGCGCGTATTTAAAAGGTTGTGTGATTTTTGTCTAGATTTGGAGTTACTCACCAACAAGTGCACTACTACTGTGCAATTCTTATTATTACTAGTAATAGTAATAGCAGTGGCGAGTGTGCATTTCACACCTAGGCCTTCAGTGGTGTCCTACCTGAATCAATCCACGTCAAGATTGATAGAATCATTTTGACGGCACGACTATAGAAACAACCAATATTATATATACGCAGTATAACAGAGTGCTGCATCAGAGACAGGAATCTCATAAAGAAATAATGAATGCCATTACTAAAGCAAAACACCCAATGAACACACTTCAATAAGTCTCCTTTCACTGGAGCCACAGCTGCACCACCTGCATACATCATCTCTCCAGTAGAAGCATCTATATTAACTTATAAAATGACCCCGTTTTTTCCCTGCAATTTTTTTCTGTTCTGTGCAAAAAGGATTTGAAATGAAGTCAAATTGTGTTTGGGAATTTTACAGGAAAGGCAAATGTATAAAGGCCTGACCTTTCCTCACGAGGTCCAGCTTTTCTGGAAAAGCCTGTCTTGTAAAGGTTCTAGTAAGTGTATCTGCGACCAAATTAATTTGATCTTCTCAATCATTCGTTGTGGAATGTAAAAACAGCTATCAAATCCACACAAACATTCAGCTTGTGCAGTTTGCTGCAGATGCAGTTTGCAAGCTCTGACTGGTGCACTGACCATCCAGTCAAAGGAAATGAAAATACAGCCATGATTGGATGCCTTCTACAGGGCCTCAGAGTAACCAGTTTACAGTCTGATTGGTTAACGAAATAAGCAACATAGAATTTATTGTAGAAAAAGTTCACAGGTTCTGACTCTGAAGGTCTTACAGCAGATACAGATATTTGACTCCCGGAAATACATGATGTGACGGCTAAAATCTGATTGAAATACAACTCCAACATTAACTTACACTATAAAGTCTAATCAATATAGGCAGAAACTCACAACAATACAGATATCTTCTGAAGTCCAGGCCTTGGCTGCTAAGAGCTGTTTTAATGGCAAAAGACGGAACTACACAATATCAGGCAGATGGTTTTATTTAATGGCTGATCAGAGTATATGCAAGTGTTCCTTTTCGAAACACACAAAGTTAGAAGCAAACACTTGTACAGAATTATTTTTATATGCTGTAACATTAAACTTACTCGTCACTGCAACTAGAAGACCCAGACCTGTTCCAGCATGACAATGTCTCTGTGCACATCGAGCTCCTTGAAGATATGGTGTGTGAAAGTGCAGTGAAAAAACTTGAGTGTCCTTAACAGATCCCTGACCCCCTCAACTCTATAAAGCACCTAGAGGAGGAACTGGAACACTGACTGCACCCCAACCCTTTTCGTAACCTGATCTCACTAATGCTCTCATTAAATAAAAGAAGAAAAATGCCCACAGTCACACCACAAAATCTCTAGTGGAAAGCCTTCTTGAAGAACTTGGGCTGATTAAAACAGCAAACCTTAAATAAGATGTTTCAAGAACCCATATGGTTGTGTTGATCAGGTGTCTACATGCATTTGGATATACATATAATTTAGTTGCTTTTAGTGTCATTATAATTGTGGTATTTTCCCCTTTTTGTGTCAGTCATTGAAATATGCTACAAACCAGATTCCTTTAGACTCTCCTTCACACACACACACGCACACACACGCGCACACACACACACTTACACACACACTTCACCCTCCTCCCTGCGTTACCGCTGACGTCACCTCCACTGGCACTCGTGTCCTTATTTGGTGTGGGAGCGGCACAAGACACATCACAACTCAGCACTGCTTCCTGCTGAAACCGGAAACATGGAAGAAACACAGGACAAAACCTGATACAACACACAGACACACACACATACACGATTACAGCGTATTACAATAATAATAAAAAAAAAATTAACTGATATTGATATTGTACTTCAAAATTGAAATTTTTCCGGCCACGCCTAAATAAGATTATTTAATTTCCCAATTATAATACAACATATAAAATATATAGGCAAAAAGTATGTCGCATGCACATCCCATTTAAATCAAATAACACATTTAATGTTCTTATTATAGTATAAAAACCCTATTGTACGAGCAACTAATAGTACGAGCAAACGAAGATACGAGGGACCTTACTCGAAAAATTTGACCCTATTTTGCGAGCAAATTTCGAAGGCATAAGCAAACTCATGCTGCCAGTTCCCCCACTTTCAGGCCAAGGGTAGCATCAGTCGCTTAGTTGATCTCGTGTCGCTCGGTCGCTCTCATTGTTCAGTGCAGCAGAAACGTAACTTTTTTTAGTTATATTTTTATTTCACTAGAAATCTTGAAAAATGTCTCCCAAGAAAATCAGTGATGGTGCTGGGAAAAAGAAAGTAAATAGAATTACCATTAAAACCAAGCGTGGTGCGCGTCTAACACTCGCAATCAACCACTAACCACTATTTTACTAAGTGTTAAATTGTGTTAACATTACGGTAATTTGCGGTGTATTTGTTTGTTAAAATAGGCTACAAATACTTTTTAAGTGCAGAAATAAGCTATAGAATGAGGTCTCGGAACAGATTAAATCGCTCTTACATTCATTCTTATGGGGAATATTGGTTCCAACGTACGAGCAAATGGACCTACGAGCAATTTTCACGAACAAATTATGCTCGTCCAACGGGGTTTTACTGTACTAGTGTTTATAACAAATTAAATATTGTAATTATCCCAATTAACTATATGCAATATGCACATAATGTACAGAGAAATACTGTGGGCTTTAATATGTGGCATAATAGAATACAAGACATTTTAAATAAATGTATAAATAAATAAATGTGATCTAAATCGTGTTGAATTTATTATAATACATAAAATTAGTTGCATACAGTATGCAATACAAAATTAATGTATTCTATTGTTATTCCTTATTTAATATAAGGATTAAGACTGATTTTATTTAAATTATTTAATAAAAAATATATATTTTTTTTAATTGGCTATAATAAAAATAAATTTAAAAAAACACTATACATTTAAAAAACAAAAAAAACAAAAAAAAACAACAGCAATAAAACAGAAAACAACAACAAGCAATAAGAAAAGAGAAGAAAAAAAAAAAAAACTTACCAGCATTTACGTGTTCCTCTTTTGGCTTCCACTGTCACGGTTTTATTAAAACTATAGGTCACATAAGTAGATGAATTATTGTTCCGATACATTATATATACACACAGTGTCTCAAAAGTTTAAAACACCTAGTCGTTTATTGTTTTTGAGAGACATGTGTATGTTCCTTTTGTCTCTATGCAACAAACTATTTAACGGTATGAAGATTTACTCTGTCCAAATATATAAATTAACTTATACATGTTCAACATTATTAAAGTTTTTACACTCTTGGCATCCGGACAGTTTGTTTTCCCAAACATTCAGCTGAAATATTTTAAAAAAAAACTTGCCAAAGGTTTTCTTCACTATGTGGAGTTTTCTTTCTGACATTGTGATGCAGTTTATCCCAGAGCAGTTCAATAGGATTTCGGTTCAGTGACTGGGAAAACCATTCTATGATCGATGTCACTCCAGGCGACTGTTTGCTCTCTAAATAACGCTTACAGAGCTTGGATGTTCGCGTCGGCCCATTGTCTTGATGTGTGGTGTAGTCGGTTCCAATGAGGCACAGTCCAGATCGAATTGGTGTTGAAGTATGGAATGGTGGCCATGTTGGTTCAGTATTTCTTTCACTTGGAATAAGTCTCCAACGCCAAAACAACCCCCCACCATCAAGCTTCCACCTCCAATTCTGATTGTGTGGGTGGACATTCTGCTAACATCTTTATTGTCCTCAGTCTTACTTCAGTTCTTCTGTTAGAGCTGGAATTTGTCAAATTTGGATTAATCTGTCCAAAAAAAGTTCTTCTATTCATTCACTGTCCAATTCTTGTGTTTTTTGACTTTTTCCCCGTTTGTTACATATAAACTGAAGAAACATGCATGTGTTTTAGGGTCTCCGGTGATAAATGTGATAAATATTCAACCATTCAGTTTGCTTGCATATGTTTATTTTTATTCTTGTAACCAAAACTCAATTGAACTGCTTTTAAACATTAGGAATATTACAGTTTTTGTCTCATGACATGTCTTTGGTTTGATTCTAGCAAATACTGAAAAAAATTCTTCTGTATGTCTTTGGACCACCTCAAAAAACAACCACGAACAAATAAACAAACAAACAAATTAAACATGTACTCCATCAACGATAACACTTTGCATTGGAAGAAAAGACGAGAGGAATGTTAGAGTCTGAGCGTTCCTTAAAACATTCCCAGCGCAGCAGATACAACCTTCACTTTGAGAGAAAAAGAAATGCTAACAGAATTGATGTTTCTTCATATAACACATTCGAAATGTACCTGAAACCATCGGTGACAATTCGCAAAACCAACTCGCCCCCAGCTCACAGGATTCAATAAATCACATCTGTTAACATAAAGCACTTCCTGTAAATGATGACTGCTTCCTGTATATCAGAGTTCAGCAGTTTGTAACTCGTACACACACATCTGAACATTTAATACGAAACCAATAACAATATAAGCTTAAAAATACTGCAAAAAAAAAAATACATGAGCAAAACTTTGCGTACCTCATGTGCAACATCTGTAAAGTTTAAACAACATTATACAATCAGAACTGTCACAGAAATAAGCTAGCATATACAGTTATAAAGTGGCTTCTGAATGCATTTATGGACAACGTTAAAGAATCTCACAGAGGGAAAAGATGTACAGGGGTATAATCCTGAGGGCTATAAGGCTTTAACACCCTCCATTCTTTTGTAAAAAATTATAATAATTAAGAAAAACAATAAAATACACAACACAAAGAACATCTTATAGAAATAGTGACATATAATCGAAGTAAAAAAAAAAAAAAAAGAATTGATGGATTAAAAATAATAATAAAAAATAATGGATGACCAGCCATAAACATTAATACAAAAAAAGAAATAAATCCCCTTATTAATTTACTAATTAATCGATCAATTAATTAATTAATTAATCAGCTGCAAATACAGAATACATTTCACCAGCTTGTATACTATTCTAAATAACGCTTTATTTCCTGGCTGCATTCATAAATGATTCTGTTTGAATTTTGACTCTAATTAGGACCTAAATGTATTAAAAAACATGCTTTTTAAAATGATTTATATATTTGGATCGAATCTGAAACCAATGGAAATCTGTGCACGGTCTAATCACCGAGCAGATGTGGCATGTTTGGGGTCAGTCCCGTACTGTAGCTCTGGTGCACCTTAATAAAGAAAATTTTTAACGCTGCTAATTATTATTATCTATAATATAATATCTATAATAGATCGTATTAATGATTAATATCAGCCTCAAGCCACATCTGGGTTTTTTTACAAATGATTACAGGGTGATTTGTGGTTTATGACACAGTACGACTTCCTGTAATCTATAAAAGTCCTCACGTAGCCAAATGCATCAATGCTTCAGGAAAGCAGCCATGTTGAGAGTCCCGGGAAGCCCCCTTTTCTTATTAGAGTTTGGTGATAATTCATGTGCTACAACAGGAAGATTCAGCTTTGTTCGATTTCACATGTCACTGTTAACTGTACACAATGTTCCACAAGGGTTCTGGGACTTTATGAAGATGTTCTTGAAGTAATTAATACCAAAAGGGTTTGGATCCTTGATCTTCACATGTAACCACTAGGAGATCCAGAAAACAACTTCACTGTACACAATTACCAATTTTCCACAATGATCCTGGAATATCTTAGAACCTTTGTGGAAATTAGTAAAAAACGAAAGGCTCTCATAATAGATGTCCCAAAAGAACTTTGGAATTGTTATATTTTGTTTACTGTGAAGATCAAAATCCTGATAGATTGGTATTTATACCAGAAGGTTTTTCTGATCCTTAATCTCTGACATTCAAAAGTGTTCTGGATTTTTTTCCCCTGAAATTACAAGTATTCTGGATTTTTTTTCGCCCCAGAACTTTGCTTAAAAGAATGTGTTTAATTATTCTGTCATTTCTTGAATCTTTACTGTAAACAGGTTACCAGAATAGTTCTTTTATAGATCATATCTTTTATTGAAGTTCTAAAACCCCTGGTGGAAGCATTATATACTGATTACAGTGAAGATTAAAGCCCTGGTAGACTGGGATTTATACCACAAGGGTTCAATGTTGGATCTTCCCAAATTTCAACAATGTTCTACTACAGAACAGCTTGGCTGTACACAGATAAATCTCAACAATGATTTATGAATGTTTTAGAACCTTGGAGATATGGAAGCTTTTTAGCTTTTTTCTGGGCTTCTGGAACTACTACTAAACTCTACACGATAAACACTTGTTCCTATCATTCTCATTATTTTCCCCCAGAACTTTGCTTGAAAGAATGTGTTTATTACCATCATTTCATTGATCTTCACTGTAACAGATTCCCAAAAGTGTTCTGGAAACTTCCAAGGAATTTGGGAACTCTTTTATGAAAGATCTAAAACCTCAGTGGAATCATTATATACTGATTACAGTGAAGATCAAAATCCTGGTGGATTGATTTATACCAAAAGGGGCTCCACAGGATTTTTCCATGTTTTCAGGAGTTTCAGAACATCTTTACTGTATACAGATACATTTCCACAATGGTTCTGGAATGTTTAACACTAGCTGTTCATAAAGTTTTTTTATTTATTTACTTATTGTTTGGTTTTGTAGGCTGATCCTGAAATAGGGTCTGTAATGAAGTTTGGATTCCATGAGATGTGTTTCTGAAATGCACAGGTGCAGGATTTTTGGTCCCTGAGTTTATTCCAAAGATTAATTTTGCTGGCCAAATACTAAACCTCGGATTGATGAATGTGTCCCACAAAATAAACCATTACAATATTATGGAATGAGGAAGAAATTGTTATGAATTTTATATATCTTTATATTTTTTTGGGAAAATCTGCACGCATAATACTGGAAAGAATATTATCCACAAATGAATGCAAACAAAAATAATGTAAACTAATGCTTATTAACAAAGAAAAAAAAAAAAATAAAAAAAATATAAAAATATAAATAATATATATAATAATAATAATATAAATATATATATATATATATATATAAAACCGAAAACAAAAAGTACAACTAAATATACACTGGAGTAAGTGCAGCCTGTTAACAATGAATAACACCAATATGAGCAATCAACAAGGCCTCAACTGTGAAAGCATGAACTGTGAACTTTGTAAGTGCTTTGGCACTTGGACACACGCACACACACACACACACACACATGTAAAAGCTATCTTAAAGTGCTTAATACTGATACTTTAATGTGCCACAGGAGGCAAGAGTACCAAATTTAATGTGACTACCTGTGCCGCTTCTTTTTCTTTGAAACTAGTACCGTTTCAGTTAATAAGACTGCACAAGTCTATGATTTTACACAATTTTAACTCTGAACAACAAAGCAGCAGCCAATCTCCTCTCTTTCTCCAATAATCCCCAACCTGAGGATAGACAATTCTTTTTTTTTTTTTTGGCTAACAAGTGGGCCTTTCTAGCCCTTATGGCTTTCCACATTATTCAGCCTGATGGAATGGCATGAAAAGAGTTGCTCTACATGATAAAAATCCCCACATTAGAAAGCAAAAGGAGTGTAGTTAATGTAAAGGTAATGTTAACTTGTACTCCAGAGGTATCAGTAGATTTTTTCGATCACCAGCGCCCACTCACGCTGGCCATGTCGGCGTTGAAGTGACGCGCCAGACGACTGTTCGCTCCGCCCTCCAGGAAGGATGGGCGGATGTTCGAAGATTCAAAAAGCTCCCGTCGGCTTTTATTAAGCTCTGTACCAAAAGAAGAAAAGAAATTAAAAAAATCACAAGGTCTTTAAACAGTACGCAATGACTCAACAAGGGTTCTGGAACCTTTCGAAGAAGTTCTGGCATCACTACTGAAAACATTATTTACTGCTGACTGTGAAGATCAAAGTCCAGAATGTGTTTAATTCCACAATGTTTTTGATCTTAAAAGGTTCTATCACAAAGTTCTACAACGGGTTCTTGAACTACTTTTCACTGTACACAATAAATCTTCAATCCATGTATTCAGAATTTTTTTTTATAGAAATTCCAGAATTTTTGTGAAAAGACAATTGACAGAATGTGTATGAATGCCTTTGATCTTCACTGGAAATAAGTTTGCAAAAGATTTGGGAACCTTCTGATGACTCAGGAATCTTTCATTGAAGTTCCAGAATCTCTCTTTTGAAAAATTGTTCAATGTTTGCAGGTCAAAAGATCAAAGCTTATATGATTGTATGTGTTTCATTTCACCAGGCATTTGACACAAAGCAATGTTTCCACAAGAGTTCAATATCAATCTCAAGAATTTTCAGATAATGAAATGCGTTCATCAAGGCACAGGGTTTTGATTTTCAATCCAAATCTTCAAATGCTTGGAGATAATGGGTTTAGCTCAGTTAAAAGTTTGATCTTCACTGTCACACACAGTAAAGAGCTTCCAAGTTTTCACAGGTTCCATCATTTCCTCTAGAAAGTTCTCAAAAGACTCCAGAACCCTCGATTGGTGAATTGTAAACAATGTTATCACAAGAGTTTAAAAGTTTCTTGAGATGTATCTGGAACCCTTGTGGAACCCAATGCGAAGATCAAAGTTTTAATGAAAAGACACTCACACGCACACTGTTAGGCTTTTGATCTTGGCTATAAACTGTAAACCTCTATTCCACACAGAGATTCTGGTACTTCCATTAAACAATTTCCTTAATTTTCCTCCAAAGGTTCCAGAATCATCATGCAATCTCTTCATATAATCGAAGTTACCACTTTGATAACTGTCTGGTTCGGCTCAGGTACAAAGTCAAACATCAGAAGACTACAGAGGATGGTTTATCAAAGGATTACTGGTGCTCCCCTGCCCACTCCTCACGAACTGTATACATTCCGAGTAAAGATAGGAGCTCAGAAAAATCACTCTGGAACCCTCACATTCAAGCTTTATACTCTGAACTTTTGCCGCCTGACTGGCGCTATAGAGCACCATTTACCAGAACAGCAAGTCACATGAAAAGTTTATTTTTTTTCATTTAACTGCTCTCCCCATTGTGAAATAAAAATAAAAATATGTGCAATACCACTTTTTATTTATTATTTTTGTATTTGTTTGTATCGATTTATTTATATTAAACAACGTACAATACATTGTTTAATGCGTTTTGATCCTATTTTTTTGTATCATCATTTTTTTTGGCATTTATTTTTATTTTATTTCTCTTTTATAAAAATGTGCAACTGGAAGTTTCTGTCACCAAATCAATTGCCTTGTAAGTATAAACATACTTGGCATTCAAGCCCAAGGTGTTCTGGAAACTTTGGAAGAAGTTCAGGTGCTCTGCTTGTTGAAAACCCACACAGTTCCTATAAAAAAATGTGCCCTGATCATGTTAAAGGTAGTGGTAGCTCAGTGGTTAAGATATTGGACTTCTGATTAGAAGGTTGTAAGTTCAAATCCCAGCACCACTAAGCTGCCACTGCTAAGCAAAACCCTTAACCCTCAACTGGCCAGTTGTATGAATGAGATGATTGTAAGTTGCTTTGAATAAAGGAAGTCTTCCACATGTTATAAATGTTAATGTTAGATATTTAGCGAAGCTTTTCAGAAAATAATGACAGTTTATAACAGTTCCATTTAGTGGCGTAAATACAACAAAAAAAAAATTAATGGAACTATCACACAGGAAGTTTACATATAAATAGGATTCCTTATGGAGTTCTCACCTGAGATAGCCAGCAGCATTTTCCTACGTGCTCCAAACGTTGCGATTCCCAGTTCCTTCAAATCTGGATCTGTTAGTGTGACAAACGTCTGCAGATCAATCTAACACACACACACACACACACACACACACACACACACACACACACACACACACAAACACAGTTAACAGTCATTAAAACACAATCATTGAGGTTTTTTGAAACTGGGTGGGATGGACATACACACTCTCGCCCCTGTCAATCAAAGAGGAACTAGCCAATCCTGACTCTCTGTGAGTTTATTTATGTCAAAGAGTACAGGGAAATTCTAAAAAAGCATGAGCAGGAGCCTAATAAGATGCAAAGATTGGTAGGGGAAAGCTGGCAGGTAGTTTAGAAGTGGCCAAGACCAAATTAGAAAAATGGACGGGAAAACAAAACAGAAATTAGTTATCTGTTTTAACGCTCACCTCCTGCTGCTGGAACACATCAGTGTATTTGCCCAGTCCCAGGGTGCTGAAGAGCTCGGGCAGGTCTGTACCTTTGAGAGAAGAGCTCAGAGACGATGCTGTATTGCCACTCATAAACGAGATACACTCCATGTAGTTACTGCTGCTCAGGTACTGATCCATGGCTAAGTAAAAAATGAAAAAAAAATAATAATAATAAATAAATAAATAAATGTAAACACATACCGGAATTTCCGGACTATAAAGCGCACCCTTATATAAGCCGCACCCACTGAATTTTACAAATATTTTTATTTTTAACATAAATAAGCCGCAGGTGTCTACACTAATGTACTTTACACAGGCTTTAACGAAAGACACGTTACACACGGTGTAACAGGTGAAATATGTTGCGCTTCCTTTAGGAGCAGAGCGGTATTTTGGGAACAGCCTGCCGCCGCATTTTTCCAGTATTACTGCGTGTGTTCAAGACGAGGATTATGTCCTTATTATTTTCTGATGCTGATTTCTAAGTTTCTTTGACTAACCCGTAACGCTGTTGCCAAGAAAAATAAAAAAGCACGAGTTTTGGAAAGCTGTCTGTGCTTATATGATTTCTGTTGTAACTGGAGTTAGCGAGCTCTCCCTTCACCCAGACTCAACGCGTTACAACGGCTTGTATCTGAACAGTAGCCGACCAAGAAAGTCATTGTTCACTGTCTTCCTTCTTCCTTTCACAACTATTTCTCTCGAGAGTTTATCTTTTGGCATCGTCGTGCGTTAAAAAAAAAAAACGTTTTTTCTCCCGATGCCGTGCAGCTCAGAACACAGGTGAGGTGCGTTTTTTCGTTTCCGTTCGGAAATTTCATTGGTCTAATGTTATGGGGTTCAGTTTTTTGGCTTGAAGTTTGTGAAACCGGGAAAAACCCAGGAAAAATTCATAAATTAGCCGCTTCTTTGTTTAAGCCACGGGGTTCAAAACGTGGAAAAAAGTAGCGGCTTATAGTCCGAAAAATACGGTACATTAATAAACGCTGAAATCTATATAGTTCTTGCTGATGATGTACCATGTTAACAAACTATTTAATCATTACGAATCAACTCATTAATAAATGAGTATAAATATGTTTGTATATAGTTCAACACACACTGCTGGCTCTCACCGCTCCGGCTCTTGCTCCTCTCTGGAGCGCTGATGGCGGAGGAGAACGCGTGGGTTGCTGCTCCATTGCCGTTAATAACGCGATTCCCGTTTCTTGTGTGCCAACTCTCAGGATCGTTGTTACCTGGAGTCTCCCTGGTGCCTTTGCAAGAGAGAGAAGTGCCCTGACACTGACATACACACACACACATACACAAGTGTAAGAAAAGACGTCAGTACATTATTTTGAGAATTATTTTTTTTTATCAGCCCTAATGAGAGTATATGAGTGATTAAATAATTCTTTATTCCAGACCTGACTGTTTCATCCTGACACCCTACCTATGGACAGGGGGCGGAGCTAGGGGCAGAGTCATATTTGAGAAATAATTTTTTGTCTTTTAAAAAAACACTGTTAATTGCTTTTTTGAAGGACGAAAATAATTTCTCAAATATTGATGTAGTGGAACCTCGATCATGTCTATTCGGTAATGTTTGGACCGCGAAACTCTTACCACACTCACCGGTAATCACTGATTTTCGAATTTGAGTTTCCAATGGAAACCACTCACTAAAACTGAGGATGGTTCCACATGAACAGTCTAAAGAGTTGCATTGTGCATTTTTGAAAAATTGTGATTCATTGGTTTAAAAAAAAGTGTGCTTCAGATACAAGTTGGCATTTTAATCCCAATGCATCGTTTTTAACATTTTTGCATCAGAAAAAACAATTTATTTATATGGTGAGATAAATGTACCGTTATAAATGATGTACTACAACTACATCTGCAACTAAATAACATCTGGAGATAATTCTGCGAGAAGAGTGATTGAGAATTGTGGGAAAGGATAGTCAGTGTGGCGTTATGATGGTGTAAAGAGAGAGATGTCAGTGTCCTTATTGCAGTGGTGACATTTCCATTGACAAAACATTGCTAAGAACCCACAAATGAAATCGGATCGTACTGCATTCGAGATGTCAATTGGATCGCTCTCAAATATGGAGATACACATCCCTATTTGCTACGATTGATTAGGACTACAATCACCATTAATAACCAATAATAAACAGTTGAAACCTTAACAATGATAGAACTATAATGAATGAGCCTTCGTGTTGGGGATGAGGATCTGTTCCCTTTTGAGTCTGGTTCCTCTCAAGGTTTCTTCCTCATACCATCTCAGGAAGTTTTTCCATGCCACAATTGCCACTGGCTCAATTATTATGGATAGACCTACAGTCTAATTTATACATTTTAAATGTATATTCGTATATAAGGGCCTTGCTCAGGGGCCCAGCAGTAGCAGCTTGGTAGTGTTGGGATTTGAACCCATGACCTTTCGGCCAGAAGTCAACTTGGAACTGAACTGATAGTAACCGGTATTTTAGAGAATCAAGCTTACACTTCCTTTGTGGTGACAAATATGATTTTTTTTATGTATGCAGGATTCATTCTGTATAGATCTTGTGCGTTAATGTGTGTGTGTGTGTGTGTGTGTGTAAATACCGTGGTATTGACTGAGGGTTTGTAGGCTGTATGGCAGGGTCTGCGGAGCTGCTTGATGCTCTCTGCAGGCATGGACTTGGAAAAGCCGAGCCCGCTCCATGTGTTCGTCGGGGTCCGAACCTCAGTCACCACTGGCTTTTTTAGCATGGCTGAAACAAGCACACACACACACACACCCACACACACCCACACACACAGAAAGAAAAAATTAAAGCAAGTGCATTATTGTAGTTGATGCAATCAAATGAAAAAGACAACACTAATTGTGTGTGTGTGTGTGTGTGTGTGTGTGTGTGTGTGTGTGTGTGAGTGTGAGTGTGAGTGTGAGTGTGAGTGTGTGTTTGTGTGTGTGTGCGCGCTGACATATTAAATGACTGGTTGATTTGTGACTGACCTTTAGTAGCGAGTAGCTTCTTCTTTTCATAGTCATATGCCTAAAAGAGAGTACACACACACACACACTCACACACACACGTCAACACAAGTGTAGCTGTGTATTAGGTGTGTTTATTAAGGGAGACATTTATATGTGGGCAGTGTGTGTGTGTGTGTGTGTGTGTGTGTGTGTGTGTGTGTATCTGTAGGACTAATATGGGTTTACAAGCATACAGAATGTCCATGAGATAAGTGTGTGCATGTATACATGTATATGAGGGGCAAGTCTGTTCCTCTCAGCTGCTCTCTCGCTGCCTGGTGCTCTCTTATCAGCTACTGCATCAGTCTCAGCATCAGACAACAGACAGTCTGACCTAAACACACACACACACACACACACACACACACACACACACACACACACACACACACACACACACACAAAAATTAACAGTAAGGTCTTTATGACCCAAGAGCCAACCAGCTTTCATTTCACCTTGACGCACTGCATTCTGCTGTATGTAATAGTAACGAGTCTACACATGGCATCAACAGACACACACACTATTAATGAATGTTGCATGAGGGACCTATTTATGTTCTTGTCTTCTTTCAGAGAAGTCCTACTGGACACACACGAGATCCAGACGAAGACCCAATTGAGATAGTGGTCTAATGCTGTTTTTATGGTTGTGCTGCTGCTCCTTTTTTGAAAAAGAGTAATAGGATAAAGATGTTGAAGCATGGTGGAGTAGCAGAAAGCTCCACCTTCTCAAAGCTCCACCTGGTCTTGGGTTCCTGTCTGTGTGGAGTTTTGTATGTCAACCAAATCTATTCTTCATTTATTCTGGCTTCTGGCTCCAGGTGTTCTTGTGTGTGTGTGTGTTGAAACATGTCATGGAAGTGTATTCTAACTCACATAACGTGCTCTGGATTGGTTTCTGATCTAAACACATCCCTCACCAGGCTCAAGTACACCAAAAAATGCATGAAAGAATATTTGTTGGAGATGAGTGCCAATTTTTTGTTTGCGTTATCGTGTTTCTCCTACCGGAGATTCTTAGTGCCTTGGAGGAGTTCGACAGTTTGCCGCTTTCCTGACGACACTCTACAGGAAGACAGCATCTGTTTCAGTTCGATCCCATTGGCTGAGTGGGAGGGGCTTCTGGGCATGCCTACTTCAACAAACGTGTCCGAGCCTGGGAGAAAGAACAAAATTTCCTTTATTCTCTCTCTTTCTCCATCACCTTTCCTTTTCCACCGTGCTCTAGTTATCTGTTGGCTGTTTTCAATTTCAGCATTAAAATTAGGCATTAAATACACTGCCACTTGGATCATGCTATTTACTTTGTGTGTGTGTGTGTGTGTGTGTGTGTGTGTATTGTTTATGTTTATGACTTATACCCTCATCAGAGCTAGATTTGCTGGAAAGAGCTTCTGATTGGCTGTGTCCATTAACTTCCTGTGCTGAGTCACAGTGGGCGGGGCCAAGCATGGATTCAGTCAGTGACACAGATGAAATCCCTCTATACATAGAAGGCATCTACAACACACACACACACACACACACACACACACACACACACACACACACACACACACACACACACACACACACGTCTATTTCAGGCTTAATGTAATTACTGAAACTAGTGAAAGTGGGATTTCAGGCTGATACTTACATGTGCTTTAAGTTGCTCTGTGCTCACTGGTTTGTGGATTGGTGCCAGACCTGGTGGGGGCGAAGGTGTGTGTGTGTGAGAGAGAGAGGGAGTGTGTGTGTAATTCTGGCTGTAACTGTGGACCCCGGACAGCAACAGGCCGCTGAGAGAACCCTGAGAGGCAGACTGTAACATCAGGACAGAGGAGAACCCTGTGTGTGTGTGTGTGTGTGTGTGTGTGTGTGTGTGTGTGTGTGTGTGTAAGAGAGAGAGAGAGCGAGAGAGAGTGTGTGTTGAAGGGGGGGAGAAGAGAGATTAAGAGTGGGGGAGGGCAAAAAAACACAATAATGCACTAATATAGATATTTCCTCCTGATGCATTAAAAATAGTTTGTTCCATTTTTCTGTAAATTTTATTAAGCAACATAAAATACAATACACCTGATACACCTGTGTAGCGCACTGCACACATGAATGCATCGGATTTAGACTTTTTTATGCCTATGGAGGAAGAGAAATTGATTTGGTCTCGGACATACTTAAAAATAAATTTTCAAGAAACGCTAGACATCGTGAGGAGGTCGGCCAACCCTGAAGCTAGCTAGCATGTCTCAGCCCGGGAAAGGGTTTGTTCTCCACTTCAAGACCAGTGAATACGAGCGGTACCACTGGATGACGGCCTCTGAGGAGCGGCGCAAATTTTGAGTCTGCATCTCTGGTGAGTAGGTTGTATATTATTTTAAATTTGTATGGTTTTTTTTTCATATTATTTGATAAAATATTGATTCTGAACTGCTCCAGATGATGTAGGTGCACAGTTGCGGTTGTAGTGTAGAGAATTGGAGTCTTAACTGGGTTTCTTGCTTTAGTAAAATGGTTTTCACCCTCCATATATGAAATGTCTTTCACTCTGTAATGCCAAGCGTTGTTATATTGTGTTTTTGTATTGTATTGATGGTTTCTAAAATTGCGACGTGATAGTGGTGGTATTAAGAGGTGGATTAAGTCGGGTAAGTCCCCACTGAAGGTCCAGGTACCAAATGCACGGCCCACCACTGATATACACACACACACACACACACACACACACACACACACACACACACACACGCGCGCACACGGTCCCAGAGTTACAATGGTTTGACTTAAGATTTTTCAATCTTACGAAAATTCAAAATATAAAACATACGAGCGTATAATATATATATATATATAGGCTGCTAAATGATTAAATAAACACCCAATGCAACTTTAATTGGATAAAAATGGTCATAATGAAAGCATTTAATAATGAGCAATATTTAGTGTAACTCTGATAAGCACCACCCCTTTGCTGACCGAGAACCGATTCTAATCTATTCTATTCTAACACTTGTTTCTCGTACCTGCAGTGTTTGCTGATGTAGTGTGAGTGTTGGTCCAGAGGGAAGACCCCTGTAACTGAGCGAGGGTGTGGTTACAGCTGCTGTTCTGTAGTGTCCCGACTACATCATTAGGTCCATTTGGGACAGGAACGTGCCCGTTTAGAACCGGGTTAGAATCAGACGAGCTGCTACGAGTGGGAACATCTGGGGAAGTTAAGAGACCTGAAAAGGAATCAAGCACAATCAAGTCATAACTTTACCTGTGAGATCTCATGCCCACATTTGTTAAGTAAAGGGTTTTTAGAGAGAGTATGCCAGAAATATTATACAAGTTTTGCTAAAATCAGTAATTGTACCTTTAATGGTTTTTTTTTTGTGGTAGTGGATTTGGAGGATGCAATAGAGCAGGGGTGGCCAACCCGCGGCTCGCGAGCCGCATGCGGCTCTTTGGCTGGTTTCATGCGGCTCTTACGTTTATATCGAAGTTTGTGTTTTGTTAATGTGCATGTTCGCTTCGCTTGAGTTCAACACGGTATTTTTAAGACTGAAATGATCTTGCCCCTACCCGTACTGGGAGATATTCATCTCACGCGCATGCGCATTTGACGAAAATACCGTAGTGAACTCAAGCGAAGTGAACACGCACATAAAAAAAACAAACAAAGTCTGTGTTTTCTGCTCTGTAACATGTGAAATCAAAGCATCGATCTGTTCTGACTGACACACGTGAAAGAATTGCTTCGAGTGGCAACAACGGAATACGAGGCAGATTTGAAGGGGATTGTTCAAGGCAAGGAATGCCAAAAGTCCCCCTAAGTAACATGCATAGTAAAAGAAAAACGCTATTGTAAATTATTATATTTTTGTTTGTAGACTTGGTTACACACAATGTTCAATTGTTGAAAATGACTGTCCTGTGGTCTTAGAACTGTAGGAGTCAATTTCTGTCATTATGTTGGTGTGTGACATTTACAATAAATCTGGCTGAGCAGAGGTGTGTGTGTGTGTGTGTGTGTGTGCGCGTTAGAGGAAGGGATGGGTGATGTTCATGTGTGCCTATGTGTATGATGTGGCTCTTTGTGGTAACACAGTAAAAAAATGTGGCTCTCGGTCTCTGACTGGTTGGCCACCCCTGCAATAGAGGGTGCTAGAGTCTTTGAGTCAAATGTATTTAGTAAATGTTCCCTAAAATCACTAGCTGCTACTTTAAATGTTTTT
>JBCEWE010000326.1:1939176-1944176 GCA_039877035.1 Silurus lanzhouensis | reverse complement strand
ACAGTGCCACACAGCGGTACAAGAAGAGAAACACAGGTGTAAGAGGATAAAAAAGAAAACAGGGCTGGAATGATGAACATCTGCATGTCTAATTTGAGTTATTAAACCCTCCAGCTTTTAATCCACATGCGATCTCAACATGGTGAATCCTGACATGATTCCATAGAAATCTGCAAGTAAAACCGGTTCTGTTTGCAATAATCCAGTCGAATAGTATCCAGAGTTTCTCTGCTCTAGACTGTATGGATTCTTGGCAGGAGTAAAAGCAGGCCATCTGCTTCTTCTTCTTCCAAAAAAAAAATAAATAAATCAAAACAGTATTCATCGAGGGACTTTCCCAAGGCCAAAATAAAGAATCACCAAACAAAAACGTCGATAAAAAAAAATAAGAGCTTCGAGGGGATGATATAGGGAGCAAAGGAAAGAGGCAGGATATTAAAGAAATGTGTGACATCGAAAAAAGAAGAAGAAAAGGGAAGGATAAAAGGCAGTTACACGTTACATGCACCTGATAAGAATTTTAATTAGAAAGAATAAAAAATGCGGCAAAGAAACTGGAAAAGAAAGAAGATTCCAATCTGTTTAAAGAGCTAGAAATAAAAAGCAATTACCAACAAAGTCATTCAAAGAGCAAAATAAAATCATTTTAATTGACTTGGGACTTATTTTTAATTACAGCAGAGCAAAAATCAGTTAATGTAGAAATTCAGTTATCAGCATGTATTAGGCAAAGACACCAGCTCTCAAGACTCTTTTCTGTTCTGGCCCTGAGGTGGGACGATGACAGGTAAAGACAGACGGTAAATTAATTTGTCTTTTTTTTCTATAAATATTCAGAGAAATCCGTTCTCCGTTCTGGTACTGTACTAAATATTATACACATGATATTGAGAAAAGTTTATGGACACCTGACCATAAGATTTGTATTTGTTCTCCATTTGCTGTTATAGTAACCTCCACTCTTCTGGGAAGATTTTCCACTAGATGTTGGAGTGTGCTTTTGGAGATTTTGGAGATTCATTCGGCTACAAGGCTGTTAGTAAAGGCAGGTACTGATGTAGGTGAGGTGAGGAGACCTGGGGTCTAGTCAGTGTTCACATTCAACCCAAAGGTGTTAAATAGGGTCAAGATTTCCACTCCATCCCATGTAACTCATCAGCTGGTTTTGTGCACAGGGGTACTGTCATGCTGGAACAGGTTTGGGTCTCCAAGTTCAAGTCGAAGAATACTTTTATACTATGCATCCAAAGACGTCCTAAACAGTTGTATTCCTCTAACCTTGTGGTAAAAATTGGGGATTTAAACACATATCGCTGGGAAATCAATTGTTTCAATACTTTTGCCTGTCAATCTGACAAATGAGACATTGTTACGTGAGAACTAAAAACAGCAGAAAGGAAGAATAGTCATAGTAATGCACAATCACAAGATTTAGATCTCGGGCTGAATTGGACTTTCCTTCGGAAGATAATCAAACTATTAGCTACGTCTGATTTGGATCATCGGTTCTGAATTTATTAGTGCGCTTGAGTGGGCCTGGTCCGTGGGATTGAAGTGCTGCATTGTTGATGCAACCTACCTACCACAGACAGATCTGCCGTTTCCATTTTAATACAATGTCCCATTAATGAAAGGGGGACATTTTTGGAGCAAGTACTCCTTAAAAAACTAGCAGAGCTTCTATTTAGTTTTTTGTCTTAAATTAAGAAAAAATTTCCACAACCTTCTGATTTAATTTTCTTATCTTATACGCCATCACGGTGTTCAAATTCACAAGATTATGAGTCAGTTGTTTTCCTTCCAGTTCAATACATTTTTATTTGTAGAGCGCTAAAAATGGACATTGTCTCAAAGCAGCTTTACACAGATAAAGCAGTTAAAAAAAATGTATAAGTTTGTTCCTTGTTTGAGGTCCATCGATTAATCGCTTTTGCAGATTATTCGGCACACGTAGCCGATTGCTGGACCACTGTCACCACGACAGCGGCCTCTAGAGGTGAATCACTGATGCCACGTGTTGTTTTTACGTGAGACTGCGCGCTATATTATATTTATTTAATTATATTTATTAATATTTTTTATATTATTTCACTTAACAAATGTTCATAATTCAGTCAATTTTTATTTGTGTAATAATAAAGTTCAGTAGTTTTTGACATGAAGAGTTATGTTTGCTTGTTTTTAATACAGTATCCATTTTTTTAATTAAAAACTCGGTTTTAACACACACACACACACACACACACACACACACACACACACACACACACACACACACACACACACTGAAGTTTGCGTTGTGGACACCTGGCCATAAAACTGGTATGTGCTTATGAACATCCGTTTCCAAAAGAACTACAATGGGTCATTCTTGTTAATAAAGATTCTGTCTAGCATTTATAATAAAAAGCATCTACTAGAGTTGATTGAGTGAATATCACTAAGAAACGTGTGTGTATGTGCACGTACCATGAGCTGCTGCCTGGCGTCACACACGGCATCGATGCTGCCTTGAATGTAGACGCTGGATCGGCGTGTGTGAGCGTGAGTGGGTAACAATGTGCTGGGGTCGGGGAAGTGGATGTGGGCGCCGGTGCGTTGGCTAATGTGCTTGAGGTTGGCGGCATTTCGGCCCAGCAGGCTCAGGTGGTGCTGAGGAGCGATGTCCAGCTGAGTGCTGACCGTGACCGAGCCGGACATGGAGCCAGGCCAGGTGATCCAACAGCAAAGCTGCACCACGCTACACAAACACACACAAAAAAGTTAGAAAGCAGGTACCCAATTAAATACACCATACACACATTTACACACGTTACGTTAAAATTTGCATGTCAAATCGATCGTTTTTATTTATTAATAATAGAAAAAGCAAAGCCAAATATGATGTATGACAGGGTTTTAATGAAATGTAAAAAAAAAACAAAAAAACTCTATGATAAGATTCAAGTCATAGAAATACAAGGAAAAGGAAAAAAAATATATATTTTGAGAACAATTAACTTTACAAAAATAAAGTCGTAGCAGTACTTAATACAGTACAGTAATAAAGTTTAAATTATGAAAATACGGTTGAAATTACGAGAATAAAGTCATAGCAATACGAATTTAATCTTCGAGTATTTTGAGATAAAAATAATAATAATTACGAAAATAAAGTAAATATTTGAGCTTACACCAACAGCTTTAAACTTCAGGACCACAACATGGTTACCAGAGGATGCACCAGAAATGTCAGATGTTTACAAGGACAGAAAATCAGAATCACGAGAAAAAAAAGTCCGAATTATGAGAAATGAAATCAGAATTGGGGGGGGAAAAAGTAGGAATAAGGCAAAAAATATATATTCATAAAATATATTCATATATTTTTTTTACAAAAAATAAAAAAAAAACCTTCCAAAGGATTCAGGCCAAAAAAAGAGACAAAGTTTTGAATCATTTTAAAGTAATTATATACATACACATACATATATATTAAATGTATTTATTTATTTAAAAAGTATATTTATTTATGATTTTTTATGTATATATTTGTATGTACATTTGATGTAATATGGGGATTAAATGCACTAAATGGGTTTAGTTTTCACAGATATTCTGGTATGCAATTTCAGCAATAAAAGGTTAATTTGTCCAAAAAGGAAACAAGCTGCTTGTTCGATTTTAAGAGACCCGTCATATTTTCTCTTGTATATTTAGTATTGCTATTTAATAAAGAAAAAGTATTTCTTATCCGATTGATTAATCATTGGAATAATCATTAGAATGCTTGATTAATAAAATAATCGATAGCTCTAGCCCTAAGTCCTGCTGAGTTTGAGTATGTGTAAATTAGTCTGTGTGTGTGTGTGTGTGTGTGTGTGTGTGTGTGTGTGTGTGTGTAAGTGTATGAGTGATTTTTTTGTGACTAAGTGTATGAGTGTGAATGAGTATGTTTATGTGTGTGAGTATGTCAGAGTGTGTGAAAGTGAGTGAGTAAGTGAGTGAGTGAATGTGTGTGTGTGTGGGTGTGTGTGTGTGTGTGTGTGTGTGTGTGTGGGTGTGGGTGTGGGTGTGGGTGTGTGTGAGATCAAGGAACTGCTTGATGTAGTTGAACTGCTGGAAGCTGCACATTAAACCACATAATCCCTTTCACATAAACTTACCACACAGTGACCTACTTTCTCTCTCCTTCTCTAAAAGGAGTAAAAACTGCAATAGTGCATACTCCCATTCCCTTCTCTCTTTAACAACCTTAAAGAGTTTCCAGGTGTTGAGTGCTTGTTGGCTGCTTTATCTTCACGCTCCGGTCTAACTCTTCCCAAAACATCTCAATTAGATTTAGATTGGGCGATTGTGGAGGCCAGGTCATCTGATAGAGCACTCCATCACTCTCTTCCTTGGACAAATAGCTCTTATATAACCTAGAAGTGTGTTTGGGGTCATTGATCTGTTAAAAAACAACTGATGGTTCCACTAAGTGCAAATAAAGATAGGATGGCATGTTTCCTCAACTTTAACTAAATCACCAAAAGCGTTGCCAGCAAGGCACCCCTACACCTCCTCCTCCATGATTCACAGTGGGAACCACACATTCAGGAACCATCCGTATATCACATCTGACATACACATACATTTTAAATTTGAGTCATCACAACAAAGAACAGTTTTCCACTGATCTAATGTCAATTCCTTGTTTTTCTTGTCTCAAAAAAGTCTCTACTGCTTGTTGTTCTTTGACACACACACACACACACACACCATTTGGACAAAAATATATATTTTTCTGCTGTACCTTGACTGCTGCAATGTTGCTTTGGTTACCACGGATGACAGCAGTATTGCAGTAGATATGGGACGGCGGCTTGCATGAAATAGTGACGCCGCAGGACTGAGCGATGTGCTGGATGACTGGAGCGCTGAGGTCCAGAGACTCGACAAATCCCCCACACTCAAACATCAACACCACTGACATCAACTCCTACAGACAGAGACAGAGAGACAGAGAGACAGAGAGAGAG